>PQWD01010875.1:0-28830 GCA_019425675.1 Leucinodes orbonalis
CTAAATGTAAACATGTGTGGCTGTCATGCAATAATATCGAAAGTTGTTTTGAGTAATCAGACATGGCGATAATTCCAACGCCATCCAGCCCTTAAGCAATGTGGCTTTGTCGACTTAGGTTTGCCGTTTGCACGCGATATTCTCCAAAGGTTTTACACACCGCCCGCCGTCCATAATTTTACCCTGAAGCGTTCAACTTCGTTGTTTTCCAAATAAATATTATTTTAGCTAAACTGTAATCTGCTTCAACATCATTATAAAGGAAGTTATCAGATAAATAATGCATTCGCACTATTGTTATCGCGGAAACCGGTGTGGCAACGCGAGTTCAATGAAAACATTAGGAATCCACAAGTATTTCGTAAACTGAAGGACCCGCGCACCGTGGCGGTTGAAAGGTTCCGTACTATCTGATCGCATTAATTACTTCGCTTCTGGTAATTAGCGGAGTTTTGGCTATGCAACTGGCTGTTTGTATTGCCTTTTAAATGAGAATGTATTTATTTAGACTCACCAACAATACCTACATGCATACTTATATATATACTAGCTATTGCCCGCGGCTTCGCTCGCATTAAATTCGGGATAACACGGTATATATATATATATATGTGTGTGTGTGTGTGTGTGTATCACTATACATAGGATTCCCTCCCTCGAACTTTAAAGATTTCGGGTCAATTTCATTTTTTTTTTGCAAAAAAATATGTTATAGTGAGCTAACCTTAAAGATAGACATATGCTGTCGCGGACTTTTTTGTAGACCTTTAAAAAATACTCTCATACATGACTTTTGTGAAACTTTAACCGTTTACTCAGCGTACGCAGCGGAAGCTCCAAGTATGAAAAAATACCCCCGATTTTAAAACATTCTTCATTGCAGCCCCGTTTCTATTGCTCGTAGCGTGATAATATGAAAATATATTGAAATATAAAATATAGCCTTCCTCGATAAATAAGCTATCTAACACTGAAAGAATTTTTCAAATCGAACCAGTAATTCCTGAGATTAGCGCGTTCAAACAAACAAAAAAAACAAATAGCTTAAATACACAGGTCTATCTATAATTTACTATGATTATATTGTACAAGATCTAGAATGTTTCTCACTTGGGTCGGTCATCAGTATGGGCAGCGTATGCTAATACCAATGACTACATCACGTACGGATTTGAAAACCCATCAAAAATAAGTTTACTACCACATTTCACATATACTTCAAAAAGGAGTAAATAAATGTATGCATTTAGTTGTAAATCGTTATGAAACAACAAGATGATTACTTTTCTAAGAACACCGACTTGTAAATATACGTCTACGAGTAACTGCGGGCCGTTAATGTAAGCTCTTGTTAACGTCAGATTTATCAAGCTTTTTATGTTGCATCTTATATGTTTTATATTGCGTGACATGTATTTAAAATAAATACTCAAATTTACTTATCCATATTAATACACTTTTTTCGGAGTTATACTATTTACTTCAAGATTAATTAATGCAAATTAAATAGCATATGAGTAGCAACATTACAAATACTTATATAAAAACCGAGTATATAATTGTTAACCACTGATTAATATATGTTTATACGTAATAAAGGGGCTTAGATAACTAAAAAGTCAAAATGAATGAATAGTCCATCATATAATCTCCAGTACCAAACTTATCCAAGATGAACCCTCACATATGAATTGTGTACCCAATTAGTTACATAACTGATACAACCAATGAAAACAAATGTCACATCGCTAATGTCACGCGTCCTCGGATAGTCCAAAATCGGCATAGCGACGACCGACGTATCTGCAAACATGGCCACCGGCTATTTCGTGGTTGGGCGCGCCCACCCTACCAATGCGCCGCCTAAGGGCTGTCGATAGGCTCTTACAAATTCGGTAGTTTCCACCATCCGCAATAAAATACCAAACCTTATTTTCATAAAAGTGCGCCTTATTATATGTCGTTTCATTGATCACTTTTGTTTATTTGCAATATTGTATTTTTAAATACACTGAAACCAATTAATATTAGGTCAATTGATGATAGTGAGCAATGACGTCACATATCACTAATCTCATACAAAATATATGGAAACGTTCCTTTTTTATAATCTATAAAAAGTACGTCAAAGATTAGTGGTGTCAAGTACCCAATTATTATACACTAGAAGTATGCAATAATAATTATTAGGTCAACCAAGTAAGGCTCTTATGTATCGAACGCGAAGTTGCATTTTTAAGTCTTCTTCCAAAGTTGCCAATAATATTAATTCTAAAATAATCGTTTGTTTTAACTGGTTCTTAACCACTGAACGTCAAGGAAGGCTTTAATAATACAGTAATATTTTAGGCATCAATCTTAGATAACAATATATTATGGGAATTTAATTTACCGACAGCCCTACCTGACACCGCATCACCCCATGTTGCACGCCAGTGACAATTACGATTCAATAGTTCGATGTTATCGTTTATTCTATTTTTACTGTATTTCATAAAAAATATGTACTTATTCGTGGATTACGTAAATGTTATCGGAGACGTACGAGACTTGGAAAACAATTTTATTGGTATATGGAGTTTTAGTGAAGAAAGCGGCTCTTGAGTGAAACAGTAATATTTTCAGTATTGTATGGTATGGTTGTTGTGGATGTATGTTAGGTAATTGTGGTGCGTTGCAGCGGCGGAAACCACTTACGCTGTTTCAACATCCAATTGTATCCATTTATTACCATATATGAAGCGAACTGGAAATGATATTAATAGATAAACACAGTATTCATTACTTGATTGCGGAACCTTACTCAAAACGTTTTTGTTATTAGGATTAATTTGCATTTCGTTGAGGGGGCTTATATTCCGAACTGATTAATCATGCCGTGAAACAATTTTTCTTATTAAATTAAAAATATTAGTATCCCAAAGAATGATAGATATATTAACATGAATGGGCCGAATCCGACGCCAATATAAAACTGGAATATCTTTTCTCGTATCATATACGTATCTCGTGTTCGACGAAATCCAAAATGCCGTTGACATTAAAACTGTGTTGATTGCGACACTAATACGGTTCTACTAAAAAAAAGGTGAAAAATAGTGATTGGGCTTGCGTAGATCGCAAGGCGGGCGGGGCGAATTTTCCCGTCGGGAAATTCGAGAGAGCCGACCGAGCCATTCTCCAAGTGGAGCTCGCAGTGGACGCACGTGTGTAACGCTCACGTATTATCCGTGTTAAGTGTACATATCAAACAAACATTCCAAATTGAAAAACAAATAGTGAACAGAACTTGTGTTTGTGTACGATGACATTGGACAGAGGGGTTTTGTTGGTAAAATACAACCGGCGGCGTCGGTGTCCTGTCTGTCGCAGTGTCAAAACATTTTCGGGAAGAGGCTCAAGCGCTGGGGCTCCACGGGATCGTGGGTGAGGCTTTGCTTCATTGTTTTGATACTTTATTGTGTACAATCTATATAAATTATAGATGAATTTTCTCTTGTTGTTCGGACGATATTTCATGTAGATTTGCTAAAGAAATGTCTATCATTTGCAAAATAAATATCGAATATTTCTTATTTAACATTAACCAATACAATTCTTAAATTCTAATAACGCTTCTTAAGGCGTTTTTGTAAGTTTTAATTTAAGTTGCTTGGTGAATTGACGTGAACATTTAAAATATGCATAAAAAACAATATTGCAAGTTTAATCTTTGAAATCTCTTAGCTATAGGTATTAAACATTAGGTGGCTTTTAAGACAAACATTAATTGCTGTCAAGTAGCCCGCATATGCTATTGGCAAGTGGCAACTGTCGCTCATAATACAACCGTGATACCAAAAAGGTATCACAGTGCAGTTGCTTACTTGTGACGACAAGATGCTAACAGTGTACAATAACTTCATCCATTAGAACGGAACATAGTTGACCTGGTAAAGGATGCGGGTACCGATATATGTCGACTGCTTAAGATTCGTCCGTGTTGAATGCATTAAGGGAGGCCTCGTTCAGCAGTGGATACATTAGGCTACCATGATGATGATAATGATAGTTAACTGTCAAAGTGGAAGCAATAGTGAGACTCACGCAGGCTTTTTAGAATGATTTTTGACTTTGCCAATGCAACGATATGAAAGGTCACCGTCCTAAATTCGATTAGTAACTGCGAGTAATTTGAGTGGCAGTTATTAATTAATACACGGCGTTGAAACGTTCTTGTCAACACATGTCGTACTACATTTATCTTAGTTTGTTTAGTCCATAATTGATTACAATAGTAACTTCCTACTAAAGATGCGTGTTAAAAAGCAAGCGTTGAATGTCGTCATCAACATTAGTAATTAGGCATTAGTGATTAAAAAGCGCGGGTGGTGATTGCCGAGTTATTTATATAGATTCTATTCGGTTTCTTAAAATCGAGTATAACATATTTTTCATATTACTCTATGATTATGTATTAATAATTAATCAAAGTAAGTGTTTCAGAGGAAGAGTTTCTCTGTCGCACATATTCTATTTCTTTTTTGTATAAAGACGAAGAACAATGAAACAGATAATCATCAAATTGAATATAGAGTAAACCTTCAAAAATATTTTCAACTAAGCCTCGATTGGCTGACGAAAATAATTACCGTCATACAAGAGATTTTTAACTATTATTTCAACCACGGTCGCACGGTGACAAAAGCTCGTATAACTGCAAATATTTTTTCCTTTTAAACCGAACCTTAGTTAACTACACAATCACAAATAAAATGCGCTTTCTTGAATTTTTTTAAAGATTTAACCCAAACACACTTTCATTTTAACTTCAATATTCACCGAACAACAAAGGACGTCAGCAAAATGTATTTACAACACTCAAACCCAAGTAAATAAGGTCTAGTACGTCAAGTTGATTGAAGTCCCTCACAAAAGTGCCGATGCCGGTTTCATTAGGTATAGCTTGGCAGTTCGATCGCAATCGCCGGCGCCTCGGCCCCGCGTCGGACGCGTGACGGTCGCATGTCCGTCACATGAACGCGACACCCCCCACCATGTTTAGGGTTGCCGTAAGGGTGGCAAAATTATATAGTATTGCATCATATTTCAATCCATTGCATTTGGTTATGGAAAATAATACAGTACAAAAAACGTATTTTAATCGGTATTCAGTTCTAATGTTTTAGAAATTATGAATTAATAATGTAGCTGCTGTTAATTCAATTTATTTATTTTTATACAAACTTTAATTGCTCGGCTTTCTTATGATTATTACAAAATTAAGGATTTGTTAGTAAAAATATGTAACATTTTCCATTTTTTATTACCTTATTGTATTTTTTATTATTTATAAAAATGACAGTATTTTTAATTAAAAAATACTATTATTTTCAAACCTACCAAAAAAGTGGTAACCCTGAATATTGTCGCCCGTGACGTACAATGGACAAACCACACGTTTCCTTGTGTCCAACGAACGGTAGCCCTGTCGACTGATTGGGTGGCATGTAGTATAGTACGATTCCCAAAGAAGACCAAAAATGGCGGCCGTCTGCGCATGTACACTAATGAACAAAACTTACATCAAAATAATATTTTATTTGAATGAACTCATATAATCAAATTATAATATAAATGTTCAGTGCCTCAAAAAACAAATTTATTACTAAGTATAGTAAATTTAATCGCTGGCCTCGAATTGCATGATTCCCTCTATCGTGGAAGTTCCAGGATTCGATGATTTTGAGTCCTAGTACTGAGGCCTGTCCTGCACCAAATGATCATCTTCAGATACTACAAGATCAGAAAAAACCTGACGACGAAAAATCTTCCACTCGGATGATTAATTCTTCCGTCATCTCATCCACGATTGATCACTTTTTATGTAATTTTTTCTATACATTTTACTTTGTCACATAGTTTTTTCCATTCTTGTGGCCCCATTAGATTAACTTTTTCCTTTATAAATTAATTACAAGCTTATATCCCACTAAACGTTTTTGCTACTTACAGAACTTTTTACGGAGGCCCAAGCCATTTCCAATAAATGGCTCAGCAAACTAAAAAAAATACAAATAAAATATGCAACGAAACAGTTTTCCTTCCGAGTGTATTCCTAGAGTACTGTCAGCGCACCAAATTCAATATAGACGAATGCGATACAGCAACTTGTCCTCAGACCGCGCCGACAATGGCGTTGCCCGCTCTTACAGTAATTACTCCCGCCCCTCTGGCCGTCCCTAATAGGACCTAAAAATGACTTCTGCGCTAGTCTTTCTTTCGTGAATCGTACAATAACGTAGGTTTAGTCAACAAATATTTGTAATATACTACGGGTTTGGGTGCTCTAGGAAAGATAATCTTTCCTAGAGCACCCTTCGCTTCGCTTCGCTTTTAAGACGTTTGGTTATACAAACCATGGGTTTGTAATGGTCCAGTTCACGTTATTATGTACACTATACTATACACGTTGTTAGGAATAAAATTAAGTGGAATTCATTTACGTTTACCATAAAATGAGTAATTATAATTGATATCAATAAATAATGCTGCTATAGATTTTTTTTTCGTTTTTGGTAAATGTAATGGTCCCTGATCCTGGCAACAATTTCCATTTATGATTGACACAATTTCCTTTTATGATTTCAAAACCGCTTAACCGATGACAAGAGTTTCCTCAATTTTTGGTGAAGAGTTTTCGATACTGTGTTTCTTTTATAACATTAGAATGTCCAGTTACTGTTGTATTTAGAATTATTTAATAATTCATGTCAAAACCATTTATAGAAAATATTCAAAAACCCCGGGTATTTTTTCGAGTCTTGACTGGTTTTCCTGTTACGGTCATCATAAAACCTAATTGATATGATTATTATGTACTATTTTACTAGTTTTCTTAAACTTTTTTAGGGAGGTAAATTTGTTTCTGACTGTTACTTTACAATGGCGTGTCGATTTTTTTAAAATAATTTTGAGGGAAAATATTAACTTTAACATTATATAGATAATAGATGAGCGCAAGTATAGGGGTAACGTTCGAGCAGTGTCTATGCCAGGACCTTGCTCGCAGCGGAACTGGTCTGCGCACGCGCACCGAACAGGTTCCACGCAGGCGCTCTTTACGTAACTTGTACAAATGTTATGCGACCGTTTGCCGTTTACCACTATTCCCATAACAAGCAGATAAAATTATGATTCTTCAAAAAAAAGTTAAATTTATAATCGTTCTTGGCTAATGCCAGCAAATCGTTCAACGAACGTAAAAGTTTTATGAAAATTTAATTTTCGCGGTTGGCTGCTGATGTCCTATTTGTACATAGTTTTAACGGGCCAGTGAGCGTAGATGGCTCTCGGCCCTTAACTATATAGTCTTGACTTATAATCTTAGTAATAATTATACAGTATACTACTTGTATGACTTCGCTTGAAGTTTTCGTAGTAGCGGTAACGTCGTTTCTACGTTCGTACACATTGATATTCCTTACAAGCCTGAGAAATCAAAACAAAACCTTTCAGCGTTAAAATTTTATTCAAGCATGCCTTAAATCTAATAAAGAGACACAATCACAACAAAAAAACACCGCATAACAAGTGTGTCTAAATATAATCTAAACACCCTACGCTGAAAAACGGTCGGCCGATTTCGAAATTACAATTTACTGCCGAGTACCGTATAAATAATCATAAACGCCAAACCGAAATAGTGAACCGCACATAGCGACACAGCCACAATAAATTATTTTTAAGCAACCGCAGTCCCGTATGTTTCGGTGTGTATAAATAAAATGAGCTCCCACGCATCAAGTAAACTAATATGTCAAGGCTCATTTATAATATGTTTACTTATTCTTGAGGCCGTACAATTAACCAAGCGCATCCAGAGATTGACGCGTGCCAACGTTCCGCGATCGGACGTACATGTATCTGTTTAAATTAATCGGTAACAATATTTTTCCTTTCGTTCGTGAATCGCCGGATCGAGTGAAAGCAGTGCGATAAATCATGCTGTCATAATATTAAGGTCTATCAAAACAATAACGGTGCTACGAGTTTCACTTGTTTTTAAACAATGCGCTCGGCCGCCGGCTTGGGAGTAATGCCGGTGGGAATCGAATGTCAGGGTTAGGCGGTATTGTTCAGTTCAGCACCCGAAGGCTACACGACGCCATGTTTTGGCGGCCAATCTGGTCAGAACGTTCAAAACAGACTGTTTCTCATATTTTTATGACAAAGATGAAAGTTTCACTGCGATCTATTTGAGTCTACGTTCAGCGATTCTTAATAATACACACAATAAACACTTGGCGACAGCTTTGATGGCGTTTTATAGGATGTTCGTTGATTAAATTATCTTATAAAGTTCTTTTATCACTTAAAAATGGTTTTGTGAATAATCGTCTATTACTGACTTTCAACACTTTATGATTTTACATTAAACAAAGACATCGCTTATAATTAACATCATTTTTTGTCGTATTGTTTAACACAATGAGTGAGAATTTGCTTTTGTAAACGAGAGTAAAGTTGATACTACATTATCTAATTTTATGCTAATTCATTTGCAAAAAAGATTTGGAAACTTTTTGATTCTATAAGATAATTACGAGATTTTCAGTGGTTAAAAATAAATAGTGGGAATATTATGAAGAAGGATCACAAATCTGTTTTCGATTTATCAATACAATTTGGACACCAATATCCTGTTCCAAGGATTTCGTTTGAGCCTACGGATAAAAAGCGGTTATCCTTGAGATTACACGACCCAAATTCCTCCACGTCTATCACACTTAGAATGCAAATAACACCACCACAGTCGACAAGTTTTGTGGACTCACCAAAAACAAATTTTTACTGCAAAATTTTACGTGAATATTTCATTAATATGCTTGAATCGAGAAATCTTTTCGCCCATAAGTGATACTTATGAATGTAAATCCGGTCTTCTAGTACTCATTAAGTCACAAAAGATTTTGCTCCGATTGACACTTGGTAATTTTCTAACAAGTCCTAGTTCCCATGTACCAATAACACGATTGGCCACAGTGTTTTGTGCTGTCCAGCTTTGTTACTGACAGTGAATAGTATTTGTATTTAACATAAACATGTCCAGACGTATCAGCATACAATAAAGCAAGCGTCGCTCCCCCTTATCCATGTCCGATGGGCGGGCCTGGCCTGCCCAGATGTCCCTTCGACCTTATCTAAGATCTTGACCCACAGCGAGCCCTATATGTGCTGCATCACTTGAGTGGAACACGATGTGACATTGAAGTCTAACAACTATTGTCTTAACATAGATAAACGTCCAGTCTTGGAAATGATTATGTTTGTTTTTTTATCTCATACTTGAAACATGTTTCTGTCGAATACATAACATAAAACTGCATATTTAGTAATTATGTGTTGCTCTGCTGTGAATGTTATAAGTTAGTTGAATGTTGGAGTTTATATGAATTTGAACATTTGTGTTTACTTTTTATGTTAATAAAGTTGAGTTGAGAATAATTATCAATTGAATTATTCTATACGAATATAATAACCAACACTCACACTAAATTTAAAATGAGTTGGGAATCCTGGCGGTTATATATCATTAAAATATGAACAAAGAATAACAGTTGAGTGTTTATGTCTGTAAAATAATAACGGTAAATAATTCATTACAAATATCATTACTAACCACACGTGGCCATGAATCGAGGGCAGAAACTGCAGCAGTTAAAGCGAGTTCCGTCATTTATCAACGACAACAGAAAAGGTCGAACTCGAGAAGAAGAACCGTTAAACTATTAATTTAACTACTAATCGTCATTCCAACACCTTATACATCGTTATCTTATAATCTTGCGGTCATTTGTACTGAGCAGAGATTAAAGACTCGTGATAGCGATTATCAACTTAATTGATATTATTGATAAGGTTTTAAACTAAATAGCATACTAATAGTGGTCTTAGACTGAATGAGGACTGTACCTATATACTTAGTAACGATGGTAACGAAAAGTAAAGCTTTGCAATACGTTACCAATACAAAAAATAATTTGAATATGTCACGTACTACGCGGAAGTTCCTGATTCGATTGCCATATATAGAAAAAAAAAATCAAACTACATAGGTGAAACCCTATAGCAAAATAATGTCAAACAAACATTTCACTGAAATGTTTATTAATCTTTATTTGTAATTTATTTATGACGCGCTATAACTTTTGATATTAACGTTAAGAATAATTCAAACTGCTTTCATGTACATTCCGATTTATGGTAAATGTTAACAGTGAATTTCTATTGCTACATTACCTTATCGGATATTGGATTTTGCGTGCGCCTGTAAAAGCTTTCGTAGTCGTTGCGTCACTGCCTTCGCGATCAATGGCTATACATGAAACTAAGCATTTTAGACAGAAAATGTGATTTTTATAAGCTTAATTTTAATTTTTGTATCTTAAACATGCTTATCTAAGGTTTACCTGTAAAGGAAGTAGGCTGTTGATTCAGTTTGAATACTACTGCAGATATGTCGTCCACATACAAAATGTGTATCTAGGATAATATAAATCACCATATTCTCATTTAAAACATATATTTTACTATTTTTCCACCATTAAACCGTCGTAGAAGAATGTAGATAAGTTTATTTAAAATTTTAATCATTTAATGTAATTGATATTTTAATTTTATCATACGATTAAAAATAAACATTTCACGTATAGTAGCGGATTCTAAAATGACGTTATATTTTTTTCCGCTTATAATATTGACAGGTATCACAGCATATAGGTGTTAGTGCCAAATATGGAGCAGGGCTGAGCAGCTGCCGAGGTCGGGTGCTCTATAAGGCACCTGACACATTGCGGCCTATGCAAATGCATTGGCAATACAAGATAGGCCAGGGTAACTCCATAACTATGACAATATGCAGAGAAACTTTTTTTTATAACTAATCCTTTCACAACGAGTCAATGTGGTGCGAAGTTCATCCATAATATCTGGAATATAATGGGCAATAACAGTCAGGTCCCTTTAAAAATACTAACAATATCCTAATTTAGTGCACCAATGACGAATCCGGTAAGTTAACTTTTAGAGCCGTCCTAAAAAATATTTTCCTATTGAAAAGTATGTAATTTTCATTGATTAATTAGTATCAGTACCCTGTAATTGCAAATCTTTACATAATGTCAGGTGAGGTTGTACGTAATTGATTTTTATACTTACCATAATAAATAACAAAAAGGTAATACAATTCAAAACACTAACCGTTTACTTCATTTTTAATTAATACTTAGAAATATATCGATACGACCGATACAACTGAAAATTAAAGAATATTTTCCATAACGGGATTAAAATCTCCAATTGATGTCGTAACTCAGAACCCTAGACGAACGCAAATCCGTTCTTCATTCGTATGTTATGTTTGGCTAACGCCGGATCATTCTATCCGCGATTTCGCGTGCGGTCGATTGCGCAACTGCGGTCTGCCACCAGATTATCACGGCCGACTTGGCCACTGGCGCAACCATATACAATCCCGGCTATTACCAGGAATTTATGTATACATTTATTTTTCAGATGAATTTTTTGCTATTGGCCCTGAAAGCTCTCAGCTCTATAAAGCTCCCAGTGTAGGACTCGAACCTAGGCTGCGTTGCTAGGTACTAGCATACAAGTAGATTTGGGGAGAAGAACCTGCACGTTGTCAAATTGGATACAGGTTTACTCTTTCAGTGTTAGATATTTAATTCTCGACCTTCCTCACCTAACCTACACTTTTTGCAAAAATCGGTTCATTAAGCCTTAAGAGTCTTAGGACGCTATATGCTAATGAAGATGTCAGTTGATAAATTTACATTCTAGGCTTGGTTGAACACTGTGGATTGGATTGTTTTGTGACATGCAGTGAATTTACTATATTCTATGATATTTGTGTTATGTAACATATCTGTGATAACTTTTAGTTCAGATCTACGGAGATACTATGTATAATAATCGCTGCTATAATACTTAATTTGATTTTAGTGCAGTGGTACTTTATTTATATTCGAATTGAAATAAATTGTCCTATCAAAGTTCTATTGAGCCCACGACGGGTCGCTTGCCTTAAGGATGAATCCATACAAATTGTTAAAGGGTGTGGAAAATGAATGATGAAATTACCCAAAAAATTACCCTTTGTTGTTCAATGGCCCAAAACTCAAGTAAACTTATTCTGTAATTTATTTATTTCGTTGCGTAGTCTCTGCTTTTACGTTTACACGAGAGTAGCTGTTACTCGTACATTTGCGGTAAAGGTTGTGCAAAGGTCAACACACTTTTCCGTCGCAATCTACTAATAAAAACCCTTTGAAGACTTCTGATGTTTGACCTTTCAGTAACAAATTGGATTCTTGTTCTCCATGAATTCAAACGGAAAATTTTATTTTATGATATCTGTGTTAATATCGTAAAGCTAACATTTAATACCTTGGTAAATTGAGATGTTTATGATTGTGTCAAAAAGACCTCAGATCTGATTTTATGATTTAAGCCACAAATTGACTTAACATCGCACAACCTTCATTTTCAAAATTACAGCTTTTATAGGGAGATAGGAATAAAACGATGTGATGATGCAAGGATTAGAAACGGCAATCGGATAAATTGTAGAATATAATCTAGCTGCCAGTAATAAATGTTGGATATTAATAACGCATTTATTTATGTGTAGTGAAAGTTTCGAATAATGTCCCAGCGTTTCAACGGGTTGGCTTTCTTTATATAGAGCTATAAAAAGTATAATTTATTTTCATTTCAACAGAATTAGATTTACTCATAGCTGTAGGTTATTTACAGGCTTTGTAGAAGACTGTGTCTAAATTTTAATTTTTATAAACACCTGAAAAAATCCTAATAAATAAAGTCACCAATTGGCTTAGCAATCCTTTCAACGTAAAAATATTTCTGAACCAACTGTAGTGACAGAGTTGTTTGGATGAACAGAGTCCATTATTTCAGTGGCAATGTTTAGACGTCAATTTATTTACATAATTATGAGCTTAACGCCATATTTATCATAAGTTGTACATCTCATATCGTAAATAACGATCTAGTACTAAGAATTTTATTGGAAAGCCTTCATTATAACCGCTAAAATGTTATTTAAAAAGACTTGAAACTTTTTTTGTTAGAACCAGAATCTCATATTTATAGATTGTCTTATAGTAGCAGTTAGGCTTTTCATATGGAACAGATATGTTCCTAGTCATACGTTGAGGCCATTTAGTAAAGCCATGGTGAAGCTGTTAGAGGCTAAGCCTGCCTGGCTTAATTAATTTTCTTGAAAAGTGACAAACTCTTCAAGTGACAAGTAAGCAACTACACTAGTCCAATACACAAGCTATCTTTGCTGCGTCTATAGTAGCTATGAGAGTTGATGACTACAAATAAAAGCAAATTAAAGATGCATGAATCGTATGCAAAAACAATTGACAGATCCCCGCGGAGTTCTTGCCTATCAATAAGTCAATACGAGATTATACATCTCAAGAAAGGAAAGGCTGAGGTTGGCCTTGCGCGCGTGCTTGAGGTCACACGTCTATCCGCACATAATAGGTAGGAGATGACAGCCGATAGGAGCCGTGGGCTCCCGGCGACACCTGACGCCGCATCAGGAAGCGACGAAGGTCTCGCCATTTTGTAATAAAACATTAAATAGCTAGGACATAAAATAGATTGATTTTAAATTTTCTCGGTACATATATAGATATATTGCAGGAAACTTAGAGTATAAGCTCTAAGTTCTAAGTATACGTTTTAAGTTCTCGATGCATACTGCGTTTCTGATACAAATATGTATGTGCGATGTTTCTAACCCTACTGCGTAAAAAAAGAGAATTACGTTCTTCATTCATTCTTTACAGATGATGTCACTTTTAATACACGATTCCCAAGTTAGCAGCCAAGCAGCAACTCATCCTGGTATTGACCTGGTATCTGAACTAGAATGTAAGACTTAGAAAAAACCTTATATTGTATGCAACTTGTAGAATGAGAGAACATCTGCCTTATGTTGCAGCCATGATGCTAGAAACAGGTGGAACTTGTATGTAAAGATTAGATGTGAACGGACACTACAAATATACTATAATAAAAAGTAAGAAACATTTATAGTTAAAGACTGTAAATGTTTCTTACTTTTTAGCGTGACATTACATTTTCGGTTGAGTTTTAAAATAAGGATTTCTAGATGGAATATCTTGCTTCTCTCTGTCCACCGCTCGACATAGATCTCTCAGCTTTTTTGGTAGATATCCTGACCCTTGGCTTTCTTCAACCACGTTGAAGGTTGGACGTACTACGCTATCCATGCATGCATATCTACAATTACAGATTTAACATGTAGAGTAAAACCTATTAACGTAGAGGAATATTTTAAATAATTACAAACATCTGATATAAGTTTAAAATTTCGTCCCTGGAACGTAGGATACAGGGCGCAGCTTTAACAGTATCTTGACTATAATAGCGAGAAGGATTAACTGCCGCTTTTTGCAACATTACTCTACAACATTTGCTTTGATGTTGTGCAGCGTTCTACTCGTAGTAAGTTAATTGTTTTTCTGTGAGTCACTTGTATTAAGACCATAAATTGAACGAAGCATTACATTGACTGTATTAGTCAGCGCTTTTTTGTTGCCTCTTGTGGTCAGTTAGAATCAAAAAAGCTTTGAATCATCAGCGATCGGCTGCCGCATGTTCAGAGCGTCAACAATGCGGTGCGCACATAGCCTCGCATATTATTTATTAATTACACTGACCAATTCAGCCGAGGATATGACGGCAGCGGCGCGTGAGCCTACTTCCAATGGGCACGCAATAGCATTCATCCTTCATTCGCAACGCGTATTGTATTGTTATTCGCCACCGGCTAAATACGATCAGTCCCATAAGCAGGATTAAATATGCACATTTTAAAAGGCGGCCAGCCGAAATTGCGTCGCACGATAATGGAATCTTGAGTCTTCATTTCGATCGCAGTTACGCCTGGTATTGCTTTCTCATATTCGTTTGATTCGTAAGTGGTTTTAGCGTGTGTTTTTATTTTCTCAAATAAATGTACATGTGTTATTTATGTTATGGAGATAACAACTATTACAATACAATTATTATTTTTGTGTGCACCGTTACGGAATGCAGAAATAATATTCTTTCAACCAGATTTCTGTTTTGCTGAACATATTGACTGATCGATTGGATTAAGTATAGGTATTTTGATAATCAACAAAATAGATTATTTTTTACCCGGTATTCCTACAATTGAAAAAACAAAGTTTGCATTTTAAAAATTAAACCTTGTTAAAGGGTTAACGAAATAAGCCATCGCCATAATAAAACGGTTAGTATGCAACAGCTGAGTTATTATGCGATGACATTCGACACCGTCCAATTGGTTTCATAAGAGTTTAAGTGTAGTTTGTATTCGCGGGTGCTCGTATGGCGCGCGAGACGGATCGCAAATCAATTAATGCGTTCAGCTTTGTAATAAGGGACGGATCCATAATGTTTGTAACAAATTTACATCTTTTTTCATAATATTAGACAAATTAACTATTAAAACAACTTGAGTTATTGTAATAATACTTAGTGAATCAACTAAAGTTTGTTCAAGCTTTACTTGTAAAAAGCTTGTTCTCATCAAATGAGTACGTTCTAGCTAACTTGCTTTTGGATATCTAAAACGAAAATATTTACAGCAAAATCTAAAAAGGTATGTTCATGTAACAATTTTGTTAATTTTGGAATATTTAGTTTACGTTAACCAACTAGCATCAACAAATATGAGAGATATATAGAAATCGTCAACAATGAAAACATCATACATCACTCGATGATCCTAGATCAGTCCCGTTCAGTCTCAGCCTTTGCTGTATTAATAGATGCATGTTCATATTGACTAGGCTTCACCAATGATATTCTGTATACACAAAGGTGGATACGCCACCCGTGCCTCAAAACCGAACCGCCAAAGAGAATACAGTTGTAGGCTCTTTGTTTAGGTAAATGTACGCTCATTGGAAATATATGTGTGCTGTCATCGGAACACTTTTTTCGATTGTTTTGTGAGCATATCACGAATCTATACTTTTGACATCATTGGACTTTACATAGTACGATTGCATAATGCGCTAACCATGCACAATATTAGCTCACATTGGCAACGTCGAGAAAACCACGTCATGTCCAAATAAAAATAATAACAATATGTAGTTATGTAATGCAAAAGGCGACGAAGCTTTAGTTATTATTCGTTCCATACACACATTTTAATATTGCATACAACAATGTGGCAGCCAACGTGTTCGGTGTACTTTACTTACGACTTTAAAGTGAGCCAGACGGATTGTTTAAATTTCAGAATATTAAAGATTGTGGTGATTTATCATCATATGATCAAACCTCTTCATCTCCTTCATTTGTAAGCTATTTGCAAATAATAATGAGAGTTTGTTTGATATAATCATTATCTGCCCTTTTCTGATTTTTCATCTGATTTTACGTCCCCGAAAAGACAATAAGGTGAAGCCTTAATTTTTTTTAAAATTAAATAATAACAAACTGTTAGAATACAAATAATTTTTTTAATTAACTTTAAATTCATTAATAATATTATAATTATAATCATTTCTTCTTTATTAATAAAAAGTATAATATATACATATGAAACCATTATCTGTCGATTGTTGCGTCAATCACGCTTACTACCTTCGCATTCACATTTGAATACCTGTACATTTACAATGAAATTCATTTTCGAAATACTCATTCATGTCGTCTTTATAACTGCGTGCAGTTGAAATTTATTGTCAAATGACGTTTTATTAACTCGTAAACCCGAGCTGAACGTTCTTACGTCGACTAGTAGCTGATTTAGAACTAATCGAGTATTCTATTACGTGGATACGCACGAAAGCCTCTCCTTATACGCGTACTTCCGTTTTCTTAGCACTTAATGTATGCTCAAAAGGCGTTTTCTCTCTATAAATAAGAAACTTTGTAAACGTGCTGTTTATTTCACCGGTCATGAATGTATTGGCTAATGTTATGACGAGTGTGGAAGCGTCCGTTGAACTGTGTGACAATGGTGTGCTCTTGATGTAATGGCTGCATAGGGTTGAGCAACTGCTTTTTTTGGATCAGTCAAACCGACTTATTTAATAACCGACATTTCTATGATGTCACGGTGTTTTTAATCAACTGACGCTGCTGACATTAAATACCTATTTAATTCCAAAGATAAAGGATTCCAAATGTTGTGAAACGATAGTATTGAGGTGTCAAAAGTAATAATTGGAGCCCAGTTGGTACCATTGAGACTTCAGCTTGTACTAGACTAGTGACAACGACATTAGACATTTCACAATGTAGGCGCCGGCAATCTCGTAAACAAACGTCACTCACTAGACTCTGGCCCGCACTTTGGCAGCACTCAACGGTTTCCTAACCCAAACTATTTCTGATACGAAATCAAAATCACAGTTTATGGTGAGTTATGCGTTCGCCATTGACCCAATACAACATCTTGGATTAAATAATTGATAGGGGACGGCCGGTATTAGAGCAAGGGCAGCGGGGAATTGATTTTCATCCGTAAATCTGTCTCATCCTGCGCGCGGTGAAACAAAGCATTTACGGGGTCTCAACAAACGGGATTGCCTTCTTGTTACTATTTAAATGTATGCACTTTGTAAATAATGCATGTAGAAGGTGGGTATTTGCCGCAAAATGGCACCTATGAATATTTCACATTCTTATTCATTTAGTTTAAAGGAATAAGTAGTGCTTATTCCAAAATACAATTACAAACACATAAAAAGTTACCACGGTCATTCTTCGTCAACCGCACACTACTCGTAACATAAACGTTCATATATAGGGACCCATTAAAAGTTTCTTAATATTGCGTATCTACAAAACGTTATATCATCATTCGAATAAGTCACTGCTGAACTAGACCTTCCTAAAAGCTGGAAGTTTGAACCATTGAAGTTCTACTAGTAATTAAATGAATTATGGTATTTCCACGTAAATATACCTATTTGTTAAATGTGTGGTTTCGATCCTAACTACTTAGTATTCACTTAATACTAGTTTCAATGTTTAGCTAGTGAGCTACCTGTCTTAGGTTCAACATTCGTAGAAACCAGAGAGGTTTCGTTTTTGTAACTGATTCACTCAAAGGTTGTGAATTCATTACGAAATACGATTACTTCGACGCACCGTGCAATATTCGAAATCGAACGCTATAAGTTCACGAGCGTTACATCACGAATTTGTTGCGAGTCGGCTGTCGTCGGCTGTGATCTCGATCGCATCGCCTAAAGTCGGCCGTCCACCGCCAGCTAAACTTAGTGAAAACTAATCTCTGTGAATTTAGCTAAGCTAAACTGAAAATAAATACGTCCACTGAAAAATAAGCTCAAACTATGTTAGGGGCGGCCAGTTTGAGCTAGAACATCGAGTTAATAGCACGTGATGGAAGAGAGATCAGCTCAGAGTTCAGAAAAGGATAACAATCGTCATAGCAAAAGAAGATAGTTTATCGCTCACACTCCAGAGAGGGTAAGGCAAGGGAATTTGGGGCGCTTAGTTTAGCCCACGTAGAAACATCGGCCAATAATAAAAATAAACAGATCGACACACAACTAAGTCGAACTACGACTTAGCTGCGCTATTTGATGTAGCTTAGCTTGCATAATTTGCCGTGGATGCACTCTTGCGAAACTGACACAAGTATTTATATCGATGGACACAAGTATTCGAGCTAAGCTAAACTAAGCTTGTTTAGTTGGCAGTGGACGATCGGCTTTATCCAACGCTGATTTGTCCGCGTTATCCCGGCCTGTCATCGCGGAGGTTTCCTACGTATCTGACCATCGACCGTTCGCATAGTCGGCGTTCAGTCTGCCTGCGCTGCGCACCTTTCTAGGAACGGATGCCGGTAGCTGCGTTCGCGCGGAATCGCGGAACTTAGGGCTGACAGTTTCTAGTATGTTAAGCAAGCCCTTGGGGATTAAGCACTACATTTGTAGTTCTTTGTATTTAAGTATATAATGAAATGTCAGCTAAAAGGAATTCCCCACGACCATTTAATCATTTACCTCATTGAATATAGTTTCTTGTGAATTTTTTGTGAGAGCAATAACCCAGTGTTGGAATTTACTAATCCACGTTAATCAACGGAAACCTATGAATGTATCATCATACATTAGTTTCCGTAATCGTAGCCCTGAATGGAAATCCACGTTTCTCATTACCGACCATTACACCCATTTAGTAGGGCCCGCATGCCGCGAATGTTAGAGTGTAACTGCTTAAACACAGGAATATATGTAGCGAATGCCGGCTCTGTTCTTATAAGTATGCAGTTTTTATGTGAGACTGGACCCCGTGGAGAGATCTCATACACCTTATGACACTTCTTGATGACAACAAATGGGCAGGGACCATGCCTAAGAATTTAAAATAAAAAAACTATGCTTTTCCATCCACTTCACAAAGTTCTTAAGATTTTATGTTGTTTACGTTTTATGCTTGGCTAGTTTGAAATGATATTACTAACTAGGTACATTTTCGGACCGCAAAGGTCCCATAGTACCGACATCTTTTAGGACCAAATCTAACCTCAACTGCCCGTCCTGTTGAATAGTGAAAAATCTGTGGTGATTATGGTAGTTACCAAATGTTGACAAGCTTTGTCCAGCAGATGATGTCTAATAACTTATTTATTCAATTCTTAATTGTACACCTTAAATATATGTGGTAGATAGAGTATATGATATATGTATAGGGATAGGTAGATATAGGTGGTAAAAACAATGGGCGGCCTTATTATATAGGTCAATATTTTCCAGGAAACCTTCAGATATAGACAATATGAACACATGATTTGGGTAGTACGTAAAATCACAAAAAGTTTATATACCTTAATAACAGTAGTAGATAAAGTACGAACAGCGAAAACCATTTCAAAGCGTGTAGTGCACATTGCAAAAGGCAATCAAATGCGAACCACTTGTAAATGAACAAATGCAGTTGAATGACGACATCGTGGAACCCTTAACGAGCAACAAGCGCAGGCACTCGAGCGCGGCCGGAACATCGCCGATAGAGGCCATATGGCGTGCGCCTGCGCAGACCCGCTGTCTGCTTGCTACAATTCATTGAACATTGAATGAAACAGAGTTATTAGGTGCCTGCCATACGTGCATACTTGCTAATTGATCAATGTATTTACTTTGTCGACCCGTTTGGTATAATGGTTGAGATGACGGCTACTAAACCAAGGGTTCCTGGTTCGATCCCCGGGCAGTACAATCATTTGAGTTCATAAACATTTCTGTTTGTATTGAGATTGGTCTTGGTGTTTATATGTATTATGAATTTACATAAAAGTATAAAATTATGTTTATCCGTTGTTTACCAGCCTTACTACAAGCTACTCGCTTCAATTAAGGTTATAATAAAACAGAAAAAATTGATGCTTATCAAACGTGGCGAGCCTTCACTATCAGTCAGGAAGCTCTAAGACCAGATGAATATTGACACGTTCTGTTAAAGTAAGATAGAATTGGCAATCAAATTGAAATTGGAACGTGGGGCCTCAATATATAACTAGTGAAAGGCTATATTTATAGGTAGGTAGATAATCACTAGGTTACCATTATACTGAATCGTCAAGGTAGGTATCTACCACAGTGCTAGTAATCATTCCGTAAAATCGGAGTATTAACTGCAGTTTTATATGTTTATGAGTTCATTCATATACTCGTATTATATAATGTAATAAAAAACTTTGGCATCTTTAACTTACAAACTATTCATTATTGTCAATCTAACTTATAAACTGATTAATTATATATAGTACCTATTTATTTAATAACCCTGAGGCTACTAAGAAACATAATAAAAAAGTTTTCTTTAAAAAGATAATGATGGAAAAGCAAGCAGAAACCGTTCAGCTTCCGCTACATGTAACCACAAAAACACAGACGCAATATTAATGTCCTCGACGCTATCCTCGAGCGGTTTGTGTGAAATAATAAAATAGCAATAAGCGTACTTCTGCTGTCAATCGGTTATCCGAGAATCGCTGGTGCATGCGCAACGCATTGCGATGCACTGCCGGGGTCGTCGCCTCGACACCAGTGCATAGATAAAATCACTAGAACGCGCGCTACCCGATTGTCTTGCCGTTCGAGATTTATTACTTCAGTTATGTCATAAGAAATTAATTGAAGCTCCGTGCCGATCGCATGTGATAACAGATATATTAATATTGCTCGATTAATAATTAGCTTGTACGAGCGTATGTTTGTAGGCCTAATTGTATTTATGCATTGAAATTGATTTAAAGTTAATGTTTCGTATTGGTATTGGATTAATTAAATTAAGAGTATTAATCTACTTTATGCCAGTTTGAAATAGCGTTAGTATAACTGAGTAGATAAGTACTTCTTTATTTATAAATATTTAGCTACCTTAAATAACACGTGAAAAAATGGTTTGATAATGCAAAAATGTAGGAATGGTTTCTTCATATTCCAGTGCTATTACGTGGAGGTGGCAGTTGTAAATTTTATTTTCATAAACAAGTAGGTAGTATTGAAATAAAGTTAACCAAAAAAGTTTTTGTTCTTGATGTTTAGTAAATTTATTTTTTATTTTAAATATCAGAAATACAGGCTAAGATTAATACTGCAGCCTTGTTGAGCATCGGAAAAAAAAAATTGGTGACATTGACATTTATTCATATTTATTATTTAATTTATTATTTATATATACTTATTTATTATTTAGTAAGCAGCAAGACATAGAGTTTAATTATATTATATTTCAGTGTATTTTTTATGAAAGTTGTATATTGTAATATATATATTATGCTTGCATCGTCACTTGGGCTCTGTCAGAACACCAGCGCTGCCGTGCGAATTGATGATCATTAGAAACTGTAAATACACACGCAGTATAAGCTAGGCAGGGCCCATTTGACCACAAATAACGTTTTTTTATTTTTATTGGTTATTTTTGTTTCATTTGTCTTTTATTTATTTTTTGTTTAGTCTTTTCTTTTACACTGTTTACTTTGTTTATTTTTATTATTGTTTTGTTTGTATTTGTGGTCAATAAATGTTTTTTCTCTTTCTTTCTTTAAATGGTAACACTATTAGTGTTTGATTAGACGAATTTTATATTTAGAATGCATACATAAGATCTAATTAACATATTTATAGTTATTAGTTAGTAGTTCTTATTTTTTATTTACAGTCGAATCATGGATTATAAAACTTTCAAGGTATTAATTAAACAGTAGGTCTTTAACTGATACTCGTGGCTCGCTGTTACAACAAAATGAAAGCGCAATATAAACTAAGGATCAATTTAGTCTTAAACTCAATCAGGCAGGTCCTAATGTGTAGGAGGAACAATAATTGTTGCGCAACGTCTCTGCCAATAAATTAGTCACATAGTTACGTGCAGCTTTCGCGCACTACGCTACGGTGGCTCTTCCAGGCCTTTCCGCATCGACTCCTCGAGTGGGCCGCCGACTAGCCAACTATTATTGTTTACTTTCTACAGCTTATCGCATATGCAATGTGTTTCCGTGAATCATACGAGGATCGAATTATTTACATTTATAAGCGAACTCTATCACGGATGAAACGGTGGTAGGGACTCATTCGTCCGCTCGAAGTTTTACACAAATGTTTTAGTCTGCGATTATTTTTTTTAAATTTGTGTTGGTACTTATATAGGGGTTTGATGCGTAAGTAATAAAAGATAGCCGGCATCTATTACTTGACGTGGACCCAATGCGTGGGTTGCTGAGTGTTAAGGAGTACTAGTCTTATGATATAAGACCGATCGAAGCACGACAACAGATAATTGCAAAATTTGCTTAAATTGGAGCTTTTAAAATCAATTCAAATGTAGTGATTTTTAAATAATAAGATTGCTTACTTATTTCGCTTTAAACAAGGCACTTATAAATTAATGCAACTAGTTATTATGTGTATTAAAAATAACAGCATTATCTTGTTGTAGTTTATTTACACCAATATATTAAGACCACCAAGAGCATTGAACACAGTTATTATCGGCATCCCAACCCGTTCCTTTGACTGTTCATTTTCTCTACACCATCGCCTTATAAGGGCATATGCGGACACGCGACTGTTTAATAAATCCATTAAGGCTTCGCGCTTGGGCAGGTCCGCGCGTAGGGTTGCCATAAGTCCGGATAAAGTCGGACATAGTTAATAATTTTGATTTCCTATCCGGCTAAAATGTGTTGTTTAAATGTCCGGTTTTGAAACATAAAATGCTTTTTTTATTCCATAAAATTTCAAACAATGCATGCGGACGTAGCTTAGGACGCCCTCCAGCCCGATGACTTGCGAAAAATTGCTGGATGAGGAAAGCGGACGACCGGGATATCTAGCGCAAAATGGGGGAGACCTATGTCCAGTAGTGGACTGCATCAGGTTGAAGAGAAAAGAGCTGGTGTCCGGCATTTTTATTCATATGTTTGGCCACATTCGCAGGTCTGTCATTAGGCAAGGCGACTAGACAACCCTATCAGCGCATGTGAACGCATTTTTAATTTACGCAAAATAAACAAACAAATCTTAATATAATGCAAATAAATGGGCTTAATTGACATATTGGAGGAAGTAATTAAAATACGGCAAGCGGGTTTACTATGCTATCTGTTACACAACTCGATAAGTATGACACATACTTTTTATAAGATGTCACAGATACATAATCATTGGATGCGAATAAAAGTGTTAATATTAAAATCGAAACATTTCCATGTATCAAAGGCTATCAGATATATTCCAATTTTGAACATTAATACGGTTTTTGAGATAAAGCATTATCAACTTCTTTTTAAAGTTTAGCCGCTATCAAATAGTGACCTCTTTTTCGTCGACACATCTGTAAATTTTAATTCGCCCTAATTTTGTAATTAACAAGTTGTGTTAAACTCTCACGTCATCTTTCGGACCCATGTAAAATTTTGGTATACACAACAATGACAATGTATTGAAACTAAACCATTAATGTTCTCTAAATATCTTGATTCGTTGAAAATAAAAGAGGTTTAATGAGTACTACCTACCTAAAACCTTCTAAAATTCGTTACGTTGATAAAAAAAATGTACCAAAAAGTTAAAAATCGCATCTATTAATGTATTAATTTAACACGTATTGGCACATAACATCTCAACAGCAAATACTTGACCATACGAAACCAAACACATGCCATATCAGCGAAACTCTCGCGCTCTTTCATCAGTTACGTCGATACGCCTCCTTCTTCATAATATTGTATCTGATAATAGACCTGGAGATAGTTATAAAATGCTCCGTAATAATCTGACCCAAATGTAGAATGACGTAGTCTCACCTGACGTAATGAACGTAATCGGCACGCTTCGCATCGATAACGAAGTTGTTAATAGTTGAGATAAGTAGCACTGGTTTGGTTTGTTTGTTATTAATTATCAAAGAAGGCGGGTCGTACAAACAAAAACAGGTGTTATAGTTGAGCGTTACGTTTATACGTTATGTACATGCAAATTGTTTTGGCATTTCATAGTAATCAATGATGTAAAAAGTATGGATTCGTGATGTGCTCACAAACAATCGAAAAAAGTGTTCCGAATGCAGTGACAGCACACATACATATATTTCGAATTTGGAACACATTTACCTAAACAAAAGAGTACAAACTGTACTCTTTGGCGGTTCGTTTTTGAGGCACGGATGGCAGAATATCATTGATAGTAATGCTATATTGGAACATATAAATTAAAACATAGATTTAACTTTAGTGACTGTATAAAATACATAACACCGTGTTCCATTAAAAAAATATGCAAACGTTTATGTCCGGTGTCCGGTAACCACCACAGCTTACGTAATTCAAACGAAAAAGAAAAATCATTTAATTAGAAGAATAAATTAGCCTTATGCCCAGCGTACATGCCGATGAATGTTGCTGATACTGACTGTATCAGCAATCGTATCTCATGCAGCCCATAATCGATATCACGTAACTGTGACTCATGATTGCCAAAATGCTGGTAGCGGCGCCTTCTCCGCCCCATATAACGGTTGACTCAGCATTCATTGTTTGTCCGGTATTTAGTCACGATGTACATTTGGCTAATACATTGGCTGGAGCTATTGCACTTACTGTCTCGGATTATGCAACGTGAAATTCAGAGATTTAACGTGTCAACGTAATAAAGCAATTCGCGGGGAACGCGATCAACAATGGAACATGATTGATAGATACATAATGAGCTTTAATAACTATAGATTCAAAATATATAAAAGTTTGCAATTCAAATAATATCGCCGGAACTGTCTTAGTGAATAAAACACGTTGGCTGTTATGTAATCTCGCATGATGCCAAATTTAAAAAACAAATATACACAGATTTAACACGCACATAACAACACAGAGAAAAATGTGATTTGAAATGTTGTTGATCACCTTACGTGATCGCACTTCAAGACGCTTTCAAAATCATCGTATATTTCACAAGACACCCGGCGTGCGCTGCGGAAGATTTTCATCGATATATAATTTGTAACCGTAGCACTGGGTAGGTAAGCATTAGGTGATGAAATTCGTCTTCTTTTGTCGGCTATTCAATATTAGTGTAGATAGCACGAAATTGCTGCCAAAAAATCGTTGACAAACAGTCAACGTGAAACTAGACAAGAGATAGCACTCTAATCCGTGTTTCCTTCCTCCTCTTTCACTAAAATCCAAATAATTCCTTCAAAACCGAATAACTAATTGATTCTACGAACTTCTTGGCAAGATTATCAGTGTTTAAAACAAAGTGGTAATCCACGAAACGACTTGTCAACGTTTTACAATAATAGTCGTAAATAATAGCCTTAAAATAATTATAGCCAAACCTGTCCTGAAACTCAAGACGTGAAAGAAAAGCGTGATGAATTGCAATTGCTAAGGTATGTTTGTTGGTTAGACGGAATCACGCTGATAATTTTACTTTTGCTCAAAACAAATCGTTAAACTTCCATGTACCTCTTACCAACTTAATGAACTTCAGAATCCATTCTTATAAATAAATCTTAAAATTAGGCAATCAAATCAATGGTAAACAGAATAATTAAGTGGTCCGATACACAGTCAGTGAAACAGTGCCTACGTGCTATTGTATTCAGCAAGTCGTCCGGAAAAGTCATCAATTTCCGAAGCGTGAAAACGTTGATTTGGCAGACGCCGGGGAGTCTGCGCGGGAGCACTTTCTCTGCGCAGACGGCGCGCAGCCGCCACAGTCCTCCAGACGCGCGCGCCGCCCGCCCGTGTCGCGAAAACGTATCCGCGACAAATTCGTGGACCCTTTTAAATTCTGACATGGCCAATTCAGAAACTCTGTTCACCACCTCATTAATAAACAGAACTCACAGTGACCTTAATACAAAAACCGACAGCCATTAATCAGGCGACAGTGATCATTCGGAAGATCACCGGTGACAGGACGTTGCCCCTTCGCGAATTTACGTGCAAAGTTCGCTGGAGCCGTATATTGTGTTCGGGACGGACTGAAACGAGTGCATTTATTATGCTTGCCGTTTGCCAAGCTGTGACAATGACCAAGACGTATAGTGACCACATCTGACGCGCGTGGACGCCGGCCAACTCATGACGCTCTGGTACACAGATTTACTGGTGAGCTTTTGTTTCTGCGAGTCTAGATTTCAATAACTAACACGTGACTTGCGGTCATTATAACGTTTTAGTTATTTTTACATGTAAATTACAAGCATATAATCTAAAGTCCAATTTGAGGCCTGAAATCAATGATAGTGATATGTTTTTTGTGATATCTGCAAGGAATTAATTCTACCACTAATAATGAGAGTTAAGTAGCCCTCCCCGCAACTCCAAAAGCAGAGGTTCGTGCCGATTTGATTCGAGTCTCTCTCGGAGACGCCCATAGGATTGTTAAGTGAATACTTGAGCCTAATAACTGCGATTGACCGATAAAACCATAAAACATCTGCGGACAACAGCAGTAGTCAGAATGGAATTGATATATTTTGCATTCAGTTCAAATATGTTGTGTTAAAGTGAAAATGAAACTAATGGGTCCAGTTATCGGCAAACGCAATTTCGATTTGACACTGGCCTTTCTCAATCTCTCGGCCACGAGTTACCAATTAATTGATTGAGGACGGTGTCTCGCCGTTGTCAAAACCATTATCGAGAGCGATTCGCCGCGCGCCGAGCGGGGGCGCACCGGCTCGCAATTACCAACATTGGAGGTACAGCCAATTGACCCACAAGCAATATGTTATTACTATCGATAAAGACGCCGCGTCAATTACTTAGATGTGAGGTTTCGGCTGTTCTCGCCGACTTTCTACATAGACGCCTTGCAAATGCATCCACGTTGCCAGCACGTTACGGATGTTTAATTGTTCGTTAGCATCTTCCTCCGCGAGATGGACGTTACGTCACCGTGCCACTTCTTAAGACCGTTGACCCGCTAATTGCATTAGATGAATAGGTTGCGTTCGTGAAATGTTGTCCTCGGTCAACCAACGTGTTTTTATCTCTATGATGCAAATACGGAAAGCGAGTATGTGGGTCAGACGATACGTCTATGATCGCTATCTCTGAGTGGATTCGAAATGTATTGAAAGCCAAAGCCAAACGTATTGGACGTTTTATTTTCAATACAAACCTAAACTCGTGATTGCCGGCGCGGTCCGCAACGCCTCGCTATGGCTACTGAGCCATTCGATTTTTATTTCCTTTTAAGTTTGCCGTTAATTGTTGATAGAAAATACCATTAAAATAATTGTTAACAATAATTTTCTCCCATTCTTGTACTTAATTTTAAACTAAATAACACTGCCGTTATTGAAATGAATCAATATCACAAGTGTTTAAAGAAAAATACACGAATTAGTGGGAACCTGCCCGTAACTAATGGAAACCAAAAGAATACGGTATTGTGCGTGGCTGACCTATATCTATCGTAAGGTGTATTTACTATTGATACAATTTAGCGTATTTTGGTACTATCATATAGGACATCTTAGAACTAACGAACCCAATCCTTATTTACTACATAAAAAAATCTGTATACCAAAATTACCAAAACCAACAATGCGTAAAGAAAATAGTATAAGCCTACCTTATTTATGTAATGAATAAAACGAGGCTTCTTCTCCTTCGAAATCTCACGACAAAACTTATCAGAGGAATAAACCACGTCACGGTATGTCATGAATTAATGTAAATACAGTCAGAGGCCATGAAGCGTATGCCGTGACAAAGTGGCCGCTCGCGCGGTACAGCCTCATGCTTTCCATTTCTTCCCGACGGTTTCGACAGATGGCCGCTATAGCATAGCAAGCAAGTGATTTTTTATATCATAAGTATAGAGGACGGTCAGGACGCTCACCTCATGGTACGCCTCACCATACCATAGACAGTTATGGACAATCCATCATTGCCGCACTGCACTCTATATATAAAGAAATCTAATATTATGAACATTACTATAAACATTTATTCATACTAGATCCTACAGTCCCATCACACACAAAGTGTATAACACCTGTTCACGGGACGATATCTGGCATTGCGATAGTACCTACCTAGACGAACTCAGTATCGAGTCTACACCAAATAAAAAGTGTAGGCGACTATTGCAATAGCTCGATATAATCACTCGGTTATCATAGAACCACAATACATTTATTCACTAGACATAATATTTATTCATCTAATAGGAGGCAGGAATAGAA